>OZ007586.1:449559866-449584866 GCA_963931845.1 Maratus michaelseni
ATTATTTATTGTTATAATAAAATAAGAAATAAAGAAAACTTATAAAAAATAAAGGATTTTCAATTTTTTTCAGGGGGTGTCTATAATCAAAACATATAAAATCTGGTAGACAGCTAAAAGTTCTAGTCACCAGAAAATTTTTTTACCCCGCCCCCACTCCTTATTATTTAATTACGAGTCAGTCAAAATGAGCTATGAGTTCAAATATCATGACCCATGACCAAAATGACCACACTAATAAAATTTTCTTGAACATGTGATTAAGCCCAATTGTCTTCTCATGCCCGAAACCCATAGGATATAAAATGTAGTCAAATAGTCTGAGCCAATTTTTAGATAAAATTAGCTTAACGCACAGTGACCCAAATATGACCCCCTAATTGGATTTTCCAAGCACGTAACCTAGCCCAATGATTTTCTCGTTCTCTAAAACTGTAGGATACTAAATTTAGTTCAAATCCTCTGAACCATTTTTAAGATAAAAATAGCTTGACCCATAATGACCCGTGACCAAAATGACACTAATCAAATTTTCTCAAACATGTAACCTAGCCCAACAGTCTTCTTGTGCCTGAAAACCATAGGATGCAAAATTTAGTCTAAATAATTTGAGCCGTTTTTTAGATAAAATTAGCTTGACCCACTAATCGAATTTTTCTCGGACATGTGACCTAGCCCAACGATTTTTTCGTGCCCGAAACTCGTAGGATACAAAATTTAATAAAAATAGTTAGAGCTGTTTTTTAGATAAAATTAACTTGACCCGCGTTGACCCAAAAATGACCCATTAATCAAAAGTTCTCGAATATGTGACCCAGCCCAACAGTCTTCGCGTGCCGAAAATGGTAGGTTACAAAGTTTAGTCAAAATCATTTGAACCGTTTTTTAGATACAATTAGCTTGACCCTGACCTATGGCGACCCACTAATCGAATTTTCTCGAACCTGTGAGATAGCCCAATGGTTTTCTAGTGCCCCAAACAGTAGGATACAAAATTTCGTCAAAATCGTTAGAGCCGTTTTTAAGATAAAATTAGCACATATATATATATAAAACCACACACACAAACACAAGATTTGCTCGTATTAGAATGTATGGTTTAAGAAAATTAATTATTCTTGAGATTTTAATTGGTTTTATAGATTTTCTTCATATGAATTACTTATAATCACTTATATGTTATTATTCCTTAAAATGAAAGTGATAGATTAATCAGTTTTAATTCTTAACACAGAAATCTGATTTGGAACTTAACAAAAATAACTTTTTTTAGCATAGGGGAGACCGGTACACAGTGGACCACTTTTTCAGTTAACATTTTTCTTCTCTTTAACAGACTGACCGATCTGTATGAAAATATTTTTGAATATTTCTTAAACCTTCTTACATCAATCATAATTTTCTCACAACATAGTTTTCAATATATTTTCAAAAAAAAAAAAAAAAAGTTATATACACTTGTAAAGTGGACCAGTGTACCCCCGAAAGCGGGGTACAGTAGACCACTATTAGGTATTATCTAAAATACAATATAAATCTATTTTCCATTAATCTAATTCTTTTTGTTGCCTCTTAACCCGCAAACTACCATAGTAATATAAATTTTGAAACAAAAAACAAAAATTTATTATATTTTGAAAATAATAACAGATTAATACAGGAACAATTGCAATTTAGTTGAAGTTATTACTTAAGTACAAAAAAATCAGCTCACATTAAAATTTGCAAATGAAATTCCAAAGTACTTATGAGTAAGATTGAGCCTGGAATTTTCAAGAAATAATTTTGGGTCTGAGAGCAACATTATGAAATCATTGACATCAACAGCAGATTCATCTACAGTTTCGGGAGAAATAAACTGATTTCCATTCATTTGCGTCTCATGAATCTTACTTGAATAGAATCATCAACAATTAGACTACAGTTATATTTATCAAAGGCAGTAAATACAAAACAAATATTTCTTACTATGTTAAATAAATTGCTATTTTTATTTGTTTACTTTATTTAACAGTTAAATCTACTTTAAAACAATCTTTCTTTATAGAAAATAAGCAATCATTAAATATTTTGAACATTCTGTATTAGAGGAGCAGAGTGGATTGTGGACCACTGTGTCCCAGGAGTGGGTGGTCCAATGTACCCCATGTTGAAGTTCAATAAATAATCATATTAATATTGTTTATAGCTTTCTTTTAAACATATTAACTTTAAAGTAAAATAAAAACAAGTATCTTAGCTTTTCAAAAAAGCTTTTTTATTTTATTTATCTACAACCTTTAATTACTAAAAAATAAAAATATGATGATGAAAAATTTTACTTTTAGAAGCGCAAAACAACAAAGCAAGATAGTTCAATCTGAGCTAAACATGTTTTCTGAAGGCTATAAATAATCATTGCAGTGCTGTTGTCTATTAGGATAGAAGAGAAGCTTAAAAAAAAATTAAAATAAATAAAATATTAGGGGGTGGTCCACTATGTCCATAGGTCCAGTGTGTACCGGTCTCCCTATATTTTTTAGCATACTCTATAGTTTTATTTGAGAAGCATAGGGTATACACATATACAGATTTTCTTTAAAAAATCCAGAGGTAAGCATAGGGTATACACGTATACAGAGTTTCTTTAAAAAATCCAGAGGTAAGCATAGGGTATACACGTATACAGAGTTTCTTTAAAAAATCCAGAGGTAAGCATAGGATATACACGTATACAGAGTTCTTTAAAAAATCCAGAGGTAAGCATAGGATATACACGTATACAGAGTTTCTTTAAAAAATCCAGAGGTAAGCATAGGATATACACGTATACAGAGTTTCTTTAAAAAATCCAGAGGTATAGGTTGTATACCCTCCACTACATCCATAGACCATGGTCATAAGTAAAATAATTTGTGTAATTAATGTATATATTATTCAAGATTGTTGCATTTTCCCCTAACCATTGACAGGTAAACAATACCTTTTATACATAATTCCACCAACAACTTACAGTAAAATCCCGATTGTAAGCCCCCTTTTTCTAAAGGGAAAATGGATTAAATTTGGAAGGGGGCTTATAATCGAGATATTTAAAAAATATATATTTATAAATCAGTTTTCATCATTAATTTAGAAGTAAAAAAAGAGGTAAGAATCTTCCGTATTTTGGCAGATTTTCGCTTAACAAAAAAAGAAAAAAAATCCCCCCCCCCCACATAAAATTTAAAATCTTTTTTTTTATATCTTTATTTATTTGTTATTTTATTGTAAAAATAAATAATCATCTAAATCCCCACCCCTTCAAAATTATTGCTTCTCCCTTTGCTGTTCTCCCTTTACAGTTCTATTTGTGATTTTGTTGTAACAATACTTAAATAACCATCTAAATATTCCCCTCCCTAACAAGAAAAAGTCCTCTTTGTTTTCTTTTCTCTCCCCCCCCCCCCCCCCCCCAATACACACTTTAAAGTTTTTTTTTAAAAAGTCTTTTTTTTTTTTTTTTTTTTTGCTCTATGTATAACTTTTTTGAAACAATAATTAAATAATTATCTAAATTGCTTCTCCCTCACCCAAAAAAATTTCCCCCCAACACACAAACTAAAAATCTTTAAAACTATGTTGAATTGTTAATTTGTAGCAACAATAAATAAATGATTATGTAACTCTCCCATTAAATTTCCATTCCCCATCCCCAAAAAAAGAGGTGAATTTCTAGACATGGAGGAGGGGAAGGGCAGAGAGAAGATTTTAGTCTTTTTTGTAGTTTGGCTGTTCTCACAGCTGATATTTTGTTAATAGGAAGAGGGAGTTATTTTAGAGATATTTACTTTAAAACATAACATATACATGTGATTCTGGGGGTGAGAACAGCCAAACTTGCAAAAAAGATGAAAATTTTTGCTTTCCTCTCGCATATTTAAAAATCCCCCCACACCTCTTGGGAGGAAAAGACCAAGCAAAAATTTCAAAGGGGATGATAATTTTAGATGAGTGATACTTATATGAGATGAGTTATCTTATTAAAAAATAAGAAATAGGGCAGTATTTAAAAAATAATAATAAAGATTTTAAACTATTTGCTGGGGAGGGGGGGAGGGCAGAGGGGAAGTAGAACGAGGGTAATTTAGATGACTGATTATTCATTTATTGTTACTAAAGACAACAAATACAGGTTTTTTAAAATGAAGTTTGAGAGATTTTTAATTTTGTTGGGGGGGGGGGGGGGGGAGCAGACATTTTTTGAAGTAGAGAGAAAATTTAGGTGACAGATTTTCTATTTAGTTTTACTAGAGAGCAACAAATCGGACAGAAGATTTCTTCAAATAAGAGTTTTACAAATATTAAACTTTGTATTTATTTTTTTTGGGGGGGGGGGGGGGGAGGGGGATGAGGAGGAAATATGAATTCTGAAGGAAGGGGTTTGTAATTTAGATGATTTGTTATTTATTGTTAATAAAGAGCAACAAATAGGACAGAACATTTTTTTAAAAATAGAATTAAAAGAAAAATTAGGATGGAGGAGCAAAGGGGGAAGCTAATGTCTTGGGGGTAGAAAGATAATTTAAATTGCTGATTATTTATTTATTACTGGAGAGCAATAAATAGAGCATAATTTTTTTAAAGAGTTTTAAAGATTTTAAATTTGTATGCTGAGGGGAGGGGGAAGTATAAATTTTGGATAGAGGGGTAGGATGTAGTTTAGAGGATTGATTTTTTACTTATTGTTACATTAGAAGAAGAACAAAACAATTTAAGATTCTCAAGATTTCAAACTTTTTGTGTTGGAGAGGTCTGAGAAGGGAAAGGGACATTTCACGTGAAGGGGGGGGGGGAGGATTTCATTAACATTATATAAAAACATAAGTGAAAATTTGCCAAAAAAGTCAAGATTTACAATTCTCTCCCTAGGATTTTCAAAATCAATTTTTTGTGCAAAAAAAATTGTGTGTGTGTGTAGGGGGGGGGGGGGGGGGAGGCTTATATTTGGGAATAGAAAAGAAAAGCAAAATTGCTTAAAAGTGGGGGGGGGGGGCTTACAATCAGAATTTTACAGTAATTATAAAACAAAAAAATTTACAAGAAAACTTTGTTTTTTTTTTGTTTTGCCTAAAGATAAGAAAATTTTAAATGTTTTGTTTTGTATTATTTACATAATAAAACACCTGCAATAAGAAAAACTGTATATACCATAAATTACAATCAAATAACACAATTCATAGACAATATAATGAGTAGCAAACTTATTTTGGATTAAAAAGAAAGAAACAAGGAAACATTCATTATTTATTTACAATTTTAAAAAATAGCTTGTAAGGATGATTTTTATTTTAGCATAAGATAATATTTTAAGGTTTTTCACTAAATATTCAGTAAAGCAGCATTTTGTAGTAATTAGAGGATAAATTGTTATTCTTTTATTTTTCAATTTACCTGTGTAAGGAAAGATTTCTTTTTAACATGAAAAGAAAATCTATGAGTAAACATTAAAAAAGTTTTAATCTTTCATAAGAAGCTTAAATCTCACTTACAAAGAATCAATCTTGCAAAACAAATACAAGGCTTTTAAGGTTCTCTCAAGCACTTCTTAGCAGTGCTTCAATATAGTTATGTTTATTAATTACAAGTATAATATTATATTTTAACAAAATATTTTTTTCTTTTTTAAAAAAAAGACATATATTTATAATATTTTATTAAAATAATAAATACCTTTTAAATTGAAAGCAACGACTATATTCACCCATGTACATGGCCAGGATAAAACAGAACTGAAAGCAAAATGACAGAAATGAGAAACTTTTTCCCTTAAAATAAAATTAATAAATTTTGTATATATATATATATACAGTTAACTTCCTCAAATCTGCACAACTTGGGATCAAAGGTTGTGCAGATTGTAGAAAATTGCAGATTATAGGTCATTACTTTAATTTTTTTCCACCTGTAATTTTACAGTAAATTAATTATTAATGCATAAATTAATTGGTAAAAAAGATATTGTAACACATTGGGTTATTTAATTTTAAAAAACATTATTATTAAGGAAAAATTAGATACATTTTATTTTACAATTTATTTTGTTTGTTTTTATAATTTTCTAACATATTATCAGTTGATATTTGTTTGAGAACTTTTGGTCTAGAATTTTTCTTGGAGTCTGTATAGTCTTTATTTCTTATTCTGAAACAAAACTCTATTTCTGAAGAAAATCCTGATATTTATAACCCATAGCCAAATCTTGCTCAAGAGTTACTTTTTCATCTTCATCATCATACTCTGCGTCAGAATTATCCCATTTTCAGTACAGTTTAACAGAGTAGTACTTATAATATCATCATCTGTGAAACTCGAGATATTCATTCAATTATATTTTCTCCATTAAGAAATCAGGCACAACAGTTAGTGAATTTTTTGTAAAACACAAAACTTCTGCAGATTTCTGTTTTGCACTATCCAAACTGAAGCCACCAAAGTCAACATCATCACAATCACTGTCTATAAATAAAAATGCTGGCTACAAATTATTCCTTGCACCTACTAAAGTGTCTTTGCATGCAGAGTCCCATGCATCAACCAAGAGAAAAATACAGGTCTTTAATTGTAAATTGCCTTCTATACTCCTTCATATTTTCCAATAAATCAGAGGTTTGTTATAATTCTATGCATAAATTCCATTCTGTATTGGCATTCATGCTACAAATAATTCCCTGATCCATTGGCTGAATAAGAGAAGTTGTATTCAGAGGTAAAAGTAACATAGAGACGTTGTCTTTTTATGGATGTGCAGCACAATTGTGTAAGTGCAACAACATTTTACAGTTTACAGGTAAACTGACCTTTGTACAATGCATATGGGCTTCTGTTACGAAATGGTTTTCAAATCATTCTGTGAAAATTTCTAGGTGTCCCATGCTTTTTTAATGTTACAATATGTAACAGGCAGGGAAAAAAGTCTCCTGCTTGTTTACTTTTTTTTTTCATTTGAAAAATAAAATTTTACATCATTGAAATGTAAAAATTTAGGGGGGAAAAAACTGAATATTGATCAAATTTATGACATTTTGAATTTCTTTCACAAAGTTAAGAGTAACCGAATTTTCACTGTTTACATTTGAAACAGTGTGTGGATAATAGAGTTGCGGATTTGAGGGAGCTGACTGTATACGGTAAATGTGCCAGTAATGGACACTCTTAAGGAATTTCTTAAATAAAAATTTAATTAATAGTTATAATTATTGTATTCAAGTTTTTTTAATATTGTACTACCGTAAAATCCCATTAATCCGCCCTTCCCGATCAAGCGCCCTCCTCCCACTTTGTAAACAAATTGGAAAATTAAAAAAATCCCGAGTAAACACCCTCCCCCAAAAGAAATTTCACCATGCACGTCAAGATCAACACCAAACATTTTATCTCACAAGTGTTTTTTTTCCCCGATAAGTCAGAGAGGCGTGACGATTCTTTGATATACCGCAAACGTGTACAAACACAAAAGTAACATACACAACATCAACTATTGTCAATCTGAAAAAGCAATATAACCAAACATTAGTTTTGCTGTAAATTTATCTCCATGGCGATATGAAGGTAATAAAAATATCAATAGTGAAAGTTTCTCATGAAATAAGTTAAAAAGTGTGTATTTGATGCTGTGAGTGAAATATTTTGATTAAAAAATAATCTATTTATTTTATCAAAGAATTTATAGTCGTATTTAACATTATTATGAAAACCAATCACAAAAAATGTATCGATTGATTGATCAGTAGATGGCACCACAGTTGAATTTGTAGTGTATTTTGTGCTATCTTTGTGGTAGCAATGTTTTTCGTTTTAAAAATCTGGCAACACTACCAATTCGTTCTATATGTTCTCAATTTTTGTGATTTGTATTATTTATTTAGCATTTATAGATAAGAAATGATTTTTTTTAAAAAACGGTTATTTAATCTCCCTAATTTACAACAGACATAGGCGTAGCCTCGGGGGGGCACGAGGGGGCACGTGCCCCCCCCCCCAATTTCCTGAAGATTAATTTCTAAAATATGATACAGTCATTTAAGACTTGTCCTGTATTCGCCCAAAAATGGAAATGAAAAACTACTTTTATTTAAATTTTATATTTCTTCTTCTTTTTTTTTTTTTTACTTACTCAAATATCGGATCAGTAGATAGCACAGCTCTTTTTCTTTGAAGTAATGAGTTTGGTACCAAAAATTGCCGGTTCAAAACTAAGCTGGGGGAAATGGGATGACAATTTTTTTCAGAATTGACTTGTACGTTAATGAAAATCAGGACATTTTCCTTCAAAAATTGGCAGTACAGCCAAAATATGTCTTGTGCATAATTCAATACGTTCCTCTTTCTTATTTATTTTATTGACGGCACTTAATCTTCTACTATACCTTCGTATTTTTGAGATGCAATGATTGTGATTTTTTTTTTTTTTTTCAAAGTGTGAACCTTCTTGAATGAGATGTGAGATGTTTTACGCTAATATACAACCGTACCTTGGTAAACGATGGTAATTCGTTCCAGAAATACCGTTACTATCCAAGGTGCAATCCTCCATGCAATTTTCCAGGCGCACATACCTTATAGGATTAGTACTTCTTAAAATTGATGATTAATACTTATTTGAAATGTCTTAAAAATTCGATAAATGTCTTTTATTTATTATATTTGTTACAAAAATATTAACTTCAATAAAATGAACCAGCGGAGCTTTCTTCATTTCCTTTGTCGTTTTTTTTTTCCCAAGAGAACCTCGAATTAAATGAACCTGGTAGTGGGGCCCAACTGGAGTCCTGCATCGGGTCGGTTTACCCGCACCCGGCCCGCGGTTCGGGTCGGGTTGGCGCTCTATTTTTTCGTTGCGGTTCGGGTTCAGGTCGGGTTGACATTCATTTTTTCGGGCTCGGGTTGACCCGCTTTTTCAAAATAATATCCAATATTTATTTAGATTAAATATATATTGCGCCACTGAGACATGGGAGGGTAAAAACCATCTTATTGGTTATTTAGCTTTAGCATGATGACTTTGTTCTTTGAGGACACCAAGTTCTGCAAACCTATTTGCATCAAAACCACAAACGACTGCAAGAAGCCCAAAATCAGCAGTTTCACTTTTAAAGAACATAGGCTTTTGAAGGACGAGAGTGATAAATGTGAAGCTAAGGAAACCAATAACAGGGGCTATTTAGACTTAAGTACAGTATTTAAAAATTAGAGATAAATTTTGGGCACATTAAATTTTAAACCTTTACTTTTAATTTTGAATTTTAAAAAGGTTTATTTTTTATTATTTCATATATACAATAAGACCTGCATAATGGACACTCCCGAAAAGCGGAAACCTCTATTTAACGAACACTTTTTCAATTCCTGACACTTATATATTTGTACGCTTATACCTTGGAATAGTGGGCATCTCTAAATCTAAGCACATGTAGCAGGTGTATGGTGTATGTGTGCATAAACTATCACAAATACGATACATGTGTTTTTGTGTGTATCATAAATGAAATGTTTTTAATGTGGTTCATATTCTGAGAAAAGAAAAAATGGTTCTTGCACCGTAAAGAAAGAAAAGTCTATGATTACATTTCTTATATACATTTTTTTTCTCATGCAGTAAATTGAATATGTATGTACTCATTCATATTCAAATACGTATTTCTTTCCATCTGAAACATAACTGTTGAAATCTTTTGTAAAAATCCCAACAATCCGACTTGCAAAAAATTTATATATGACCCGGAGGACTTTTTCTAGGGTGAACCGGACACGCAGAAAGAAAATTAGGATCATCCTGACCCCCCCCCCCTTCCACAAAAATAAATAAATAAATAAATAAAATAAACAAATAAATAAATAAAATAAAAACAACCCGACCCAATGCAGGATTCTATTCAACGATCTCGAGGTGTCTGCTATTCAGAGGTTTCACTATATTTGAATATTAAAGAATATAGAAGTGTTCATTTTTCTACATAAAATATAAAATTGGTGTTAGAGATATAATTGTACATTACATTTCATAATAAGCATTAAAATATGATTTATTGTCCTTTCATTGCGGGTTGAAGTATTTCGGGTTCGGGTCGGGTGTGGATTTAAATAAGTCGGTTGCGGGTAAGGTTGCGGGTCGCCAAAAATTATTTTTGCGGGTTCGGGTCAGGTTGCGGGTTGTCTTCAAATGAAATTTGCGGGTTCGTGTCGGGTACAACCCGACCCGTGCAGGACTCTAGGCTCAACTGCCGTCAACAGTGCACACCCGTAAAGGCTACGTCTGCTCTGGTCTCGAATAAAACTAACCTTGAATTTTTGTGATTTTTTATTTCGATCCAGATTAGTTTAATATTTTGAGCCTCGTAGTTCTCTCACGTTACGACGATTTTGTATGCTTCCAACTTTAATTCAATCACAGCAGAGCAAAATTTAACAGTGAGTTGGTTCTTTCCGTTTCGGAAAAAAATGTAAAACATTTGTCACAAAAGGCGAAAAAACACTAAAAAATTCATGAACAATTCAAAACTCGCAGAGGACAAAATTTACTATATTGGTCTAAAAAAAGATTATAAACGAAGTCATTTTACACGTGTTAAAAAATTGCCGCTAACTGCGAAAAATTGCAGAAAATCGCATAAAATTTTTTATGCAAATTAAATCGCGAGAAATTTAAAAATCTCAGAGGACAAAATTTACTGTATTTGGGCTGAAATATTGAAACCGGAATTCCTTGTGAAAAAACGCTACAAATTTATCTCTCTCTCTCTCATTTTTTTTTATTATTATTAAATATATATATCGCAGGGGACAAAATTTACTATTTTGGGCTAAAAGGTTGAAACTCGATTCCTGTAACAAATGTTAAAAAATTGCTGCAAAACTCGAAAAAAAAAAACAAAAAAAACGTTACAATCACATGGAAAATTAAAATCATTGTATGGATACCGAATAAACTTTATTGAAAAGAGAAAAAAATTACTATATCAGATTAAAGAAATATAAAAGAACATATAAAAGATTGAAACCACTTTTTTTTACGAATGTGAAAATATCTCCACAAAACGTGAAAAAAAAATGTCTCTAAAAAAATCCACGAAAAATTAAAAAATCGCAGAAGACAAAATTTACTATATTTTGTTCAAAGATTAAAACCAGATTTACTTTACCAATGCTAGAAAAATCGTCGCAAAATTTGTAAAAACGTAAAAATTGTAAAAAATAATCGTGAACAACTTAAAAATCGCAAGAAACGAAATTTATTTTATTGGGTTAAAGAACTTTTTACGAATGTCAAAAAATCACTGCTAAACTCGTAAAAAGAGGGGAAAAAAAATCACGAAAAATTACAAATTGCAGACAACAAAATTTATTACATTGAGTTAAAAGATTGTAGCTGGATTCATTTTACGAATGTCAAAAAATTGCCTCGAAGCGTGAAAAAACGCTAAAAACCGCATAACAAATTCGAGAAATTTTCAAAAGTCGCTATACGAATTCCGAATAAACGTTATTGAAAAGAGGCCAAGATTTACTATATTGGGCTAAAAGATTGTAGCCGGCTTCCTGTTACAGATGTTCAGAACTGAAACAAAGCGCAAGGAAAAAAAAAAAGGCCAAAAGTTGCATGAAAAATTCAAAAATCGCAGCTTACAAAATTTAGTATAATGGACTGAAAGATTACAACTAGATTTATTTTAGGAATGTTTAAAAAACGCAGCGGAACATGAAAAAACGGCAAAATTTTACTATAATGTGTTAAAAGGACAAATTTTACTATAATGGGTTAAAAGGACAAATTTTACTATAATGGGTTAAAAGGTTAAAACCAGATTCGTATCACAAATGTTAAAAAATTGCCGCAAAACGCAGAAAAACACTAAAAATCACATAAAAATATTGCGAAAAATTTCAAAATCGCTGAGGACAAAATTTACTATATCGGGCTGTAGGATTGAAACCAGATCTATTTACGAATGTTTAAGAAAATCGTTGTGGAACGCTAAAGAACGCTTAAAATCACATAGAAAATTCATGAAAAATCTAAAAATCGCAGATCACAAAATTTGCTATATTGGACTAAAAGATTGAAGTTGGATACAGTTTACAAATGTGAAAAAAAATCGCCACGAAACACGAAATATCGCATAATAAATTTGCAAAAAATTTTAAAATAGCAGAATAGAAAATGTACTACATCTGCTGAAAAATTGAAACCAGATTTCTCGTACGAATGTTTAAAAAATCGCCGCGGAAAGCTAAAAAACGCTAAAAATCACATACAAATTTCGTGAAAATTTAAATAAAGGCAAAGAACAAAATTTACTATATATTGTTATAATATCAAAACTTAATTCCTAACACAAATGTTAAGAAAATGTTGCAAAACGCGAAAAAACTCTAAAAATCCGATAAACATTTCGCGAAAACTTCAAAAAATTCTCTACAATTTCCGAATGTTTAAGAAAGAGAAACTTTTTAATAAACTTTTTTGAAACGAAGACAAAATTTATTATATTGGTCTAGAAGATCGGAATTCTTTTTACCCAATGTGGTAAATTTTCCGTTTTTAACTAAGATACCACTGTATATATATGGATATGTGTGCGTGCGTGAGTGAGTGTTTAATAAACATTTGTGCCCCCCCAAAATTTCCGATCACGCTACGCCTATGACAACAGATGGTGACATCACCTAAAATGTTACTAGTTCTAGAAAGTATTTCAGGACATTTTCAACTGCAATTTCTCAGTGTTTTTTATTTATTTTAAATTATTAAGTTCCATTTATTATTCTGTTACCATATTAATGACAGATATTAGTGTTATTATTTATCTAAATGCATTCTAGTTTCAAAGCTTCTGAAATCCAGAATTTTCTATAATCTGAAATCGCCATTAATCGTGAAGTTATACTGTTTTTCTATTTTGTATATCATTTTTTTTTCAAAATGTTTTTCTTTTGTCACTTTATTAAAATAATGCATACTTTGCGACGATCGGCCATTAGCATCTCCCCCACCACCACCACCCATAAATATCATATACTACAATTTTAATACTGTGTAAGCGCCCTCCCCTGATTATTTTACGATTTTCCGTCGCGTTTAGGGGGGGGGCGGATTAACGGGATTTTACAGTATATTTTAATATTATTAACAACAATATTCGACCAATCTCATAGTCACATTTCCCATTGTAAATAAAAATTTTATTGTAATAGCAGAAATAAATCAAAACACCAAAAATTACAGTAATGAATGCCCTACAAAAAGTAATACATAATTGTTTTTATGATTGTATTTAGATTCAGAATTTAATGAAAGCATACTAATGAAACGAAATAGTCAATTTTGAATAAATTTAACAATTAGGATAATTAATAATTATACTTTATGAGAATGATTAATTGTCCAAATTAAGTTATTGTCATTATCAAGATCAATATTTTAATTATTTTAGTTAGAAGATTTAAAATACTGAATTTCTGAGAATTACAGTTCTCAAATTATTGTGAGAATTAGGAGGTGTAAAAAATGTCTCTGAGCCTAACAGTGCATGGAATCGTATTTCTTGTTGCAATTCTTATGAGTTAAATTTCCTGAAATTACTTTATATATTACTTGTTCTAATTAGTAATACAAATATGAAAGAAATTAAACCACAGGTTGAATGTTTTAAATACTAAATACAATGTTTTCAAAACAAAACTGCAGAACTGATATTTCTGCATATTTACTAAAGTAGCGGCACACTTATCTTGGCAGTGGAGGCAAAGCTACGACGGCCTGCTCACTCACTTTGGCGCTCGAAGATTCCCATATTGGGAGAAAAGCGATGATTTGGCGTGTAGAAAAATCCTTGTTGGATTTAACTTATAACATTTGTTTACTTTTCATGTAAATCCTTGAATCGCCAGATTTGGCTGTTTATCGTTGTTTGTAGGAATAAATTTTGCACGAGTTACTATTATGTTCCACGTCTTTTGATATTCGTTAAAGAATTCCTTTTACAATGTTTTAACTCATTGTCATCTGATAAATTTTGTCATCTGCAATTTTGGAATTTTAGCGATTTTTATGCGATTTAACGGGATGTTTTGTGTTTAGCGGTGATTTTTCCACATTATTAAATATAAATCCTGTTTTAAAATTTTAGTACAATTTAGTAAATTTTATCCTCTTTTCAATAAAGTTTATTCTGAATTCGTACGTACATTTTTGAAATTTATGCGTATATTTTTATTTGAATTTATAGAAATTTTGGGTTTACGAGGCGATTTTTCCACATTCATAAAAGAAATCCTATTTGTCTTTTAGTCCAAAAACGGATAATTTTTTCCTCTGCAATTTTTGAAATCTTAGCGATTTTTAATGCTATTTTTAGCGTTTTTGCGGGATTTTTCCACATGAGCAAAAAGAATCCTGTTTATATCTGTAGACGCATATAGTAAATTTTGTTCTCTTTTCAATGAAGGTTATTCGGCATTCATCAGGTTAAAATGCTAATTTTTAACCATTTTCTGAAATGTTATTTGCCTTTTTATGAAGATGCGAAACACTATTCGATTTCTTGATATCTGAATGAGAATTTCTGTAATTTGTATGTATTTACGAATGAAAACGACTTCCTGAAAATGTTAGAAATTAATTAACTTAAATTGACAAACAGCCGTAAAGAAAACTACATTTTTTTAACTAAAGACTGGAAGTATCTAAAGGTGGAAGTATTTAAATGAGTTTTTCATTTTTTAATAAATAAAAATTACATAGAGTTATAAGCGATTCGTCTATCGTCAGTGTCGAATTAAGACACTTTTCTCCGGGAGGGATTTCTGTTCCTCCGGGGGTGGTGCAATTATAAAGTTCCGGGAGGGAGAGTTCCAGTTTTTGACCATTGAAAGCATAAAATCTCAAATCTTCCAGTGGGGACATTTCAAAGCTCCGGGGAGTGGGGGCATTTCAAAGCTCCGGGGAGGGATGTCCCCCCCCCCGGGCCACCCCCTGAATTCAACACTGGATATCGTTATCATTTTAAAATATATTTTAACGATATCATTAAGGGGGGGAGGGGGTCCGAAATTAACAAAATGTTGATAACGAAAATTTAAACCACGAAATAAATTGCCAAATGAAAGGAGTTTGTGAGCCGCAAACAGATGCGACTCTAATTTTTAAACTTATTGATGATTTAATGTACAAGATTATTCAGAAAGAACTAATTTAAAAGAAAAAGTTGTTTTATTTTTTTTTTTAAAGAAAAAAAATGGATAAGAAAGTTTAAAAAATAATATATAATACATGCTTTATGTCAATTAGAAAATATTAAATGAAAATAAATAAATAATCAAAATAATCAAAAAGGTACAGACAAAAAATCTGATATATCATTTTTTCTAAATTGAACGTTTATTTATTGATTTGAGATTCTATTTTGGAGTACATTAATAAATACATCGAATGTATTCTAAATCATTGTAAATCACATAGAACATGAATGAAAATCTTTTTACTCTTTGTTTGTCTAATAAAAATAAATCGTGTTTGGTGTTTGTTATGTAACAGAACTCTTTTTAGGAAAATCATAAAAGAAAATAGGAAGAAATATTTTTATCTTTTCAAGTTTACATAAGTCAGTTGTTATTTAGTCACAGATTTGAAAGCTTGTATTACAATAATAATAAAAAAATTCTAACCGCAACAAACTCATATTAATGAATACTAAAATTCAAAAGATTTACAGTGTTTATGAAACCGTAGAAAAAAACCGTAGAAAGAAGTAAGAAACCGTATGAAACCGAAAAAATAACATTTTAAATAAATATAAGATTTTTATTACTTATTTAGCATTCTTCAATTGTTATTAACACTTTCCAACCTAGTTGAAAAGTGTTTATGACTTCGGTTTGTCTGCCATATGGCCGTCTGTCCGTGCTCTAACTCCCGTAAATATTCTCGGATTGATTTTATTTAAATTAAATTAGTTTAATTTATAAAAATATAAGCTAAAGAAATAAATTAAAAACGTTATAAGTTAAAAACTTTATCTTTATAAAAGTAAAGAAAAAATATTAACTAATTTTACTTCGGTTTGTCTGCTGTATGGCCATCTGTGCGTGCTCTAACTCCCGTAAATATGCTCGGATGGATTTTATTTAAATTAAATTAGTTTAATTTATAAAAATATAAGCTAAAGAAATAAATTAAAAACGTTATAAAGTTAAAAACTTTATTTTTATAAAAGTAAAGAAAAAATATTAACTAATTTTATAAATTCAAGGAAAAAAATATAAACTTGTAAAATTATAATTTATAAAATAATAAATTTTAGCGTAATTCATAAATTTGTAAGCCAAATCAGCTTAGTTTAATACCAATTTGCATAGCTATAATTTGCAAAGATATTATGTTATGAAACTTTTAAATAACACAATATTGCCTCACGTTAAAAAAGTTAAAATAAATTTTTAAAAAATTAGTGGGGAAAAAAATCATAATTTTGAAGTACTATCAAGGAAAAAAAAAAAGTAGATGTGTAAAATGTGAGGGAAAAAAAAAAAGAGTAAATGTGTTGTAGTGGATCCACTTTGATGAAAATCCCGAACAACCAGATCCACTTTTCATTTCTCTTATTCTTCGTTTCTCCTTATCAAATAATAGCTTTATACGCTCCGAAATTTCGTCATTACACATTCTGAAAAATACAAATATGTTGGGTTTGATCATATGTTCATTTTTTATCCAAAAATACTCATTTCGATATGAGTACATGAGCTTACTCATTTTTGAGAATGCACATGTTCATTTTTGATCCAAAAATACTCATTTCGATATGAGTACATGGACTTACTCATTTTTGAGAATGCACATGTTCATTTTTGATCCAAAAATACTCATTTCGATATGAGTACATGGACTTACTCATTTTTGAGAATGCAGATGTTCATTTTTGATCCAAAAATACTCATTTCGAAATGAGTACATTTTTACAGTGTGGAGTTTCTTAGTCTAAAATACTGTTGATATATTGAATATTTACCATACCTCAAAAAACAAATTAAATAAACTGCTGATCAGTTCTGTGCAAATAAAATAAGAATACTTTTAACTTAGGAAACACGGAAATATCGATATCGTTGAATGTGAATAAAGAACTTTTTCATGACAAGTTTTATTTTAAAGAAAAGAAAATTCCTCCTATATTATATATTTTATCGATATGTTTGGTATGTACTTGAGTTAAAATTTTCCGAAAAATTCAAATCCGTCGAAATTATTACTCTATCTTTAATATTTTAAAAAATGAAACATTTGATTGGACATCAAAAATCTTAAATCTCCCGCAATCGCAGGAGAATTATCTGTCGCAGGCCAAGCACTTAACGCTGCGGGGTGTCCGAGGGTTGCCCACTGATTTATTCCAATCGCCAAAATTTCGCCAGAAAATCATTTCGCGAAACAATACAAGTTCAGTTAATATTGCAGGTATTTATCATAAAAATGATTATATATTAAGCTGAATCAATTTTGTTTAAGCAGTAAATCATTTTTCAATGGAAAAATCTAAAAAAAAAACATATTTAAAGTGCTTTTCTTTCAAATTCAGTAAAGAACTATTTCTTCTCGCGCATGTACACTTTTCTGTAGTATAATCTCCACTGCCAAGTTACCTTTGCCGGTACTTTAGTTTCATTACTACTATAAATGTAATTAATATTTATAGTATTTTTTTATGTACAGAGTTGAATAATCAAGCACTGGAGACACAAAGTAATAGATTTTTAACAACTCTCATGTAACTTAAAAAAAAATAGTCTTTATTTGAATGCAGGGTTTGGTTGAGCCCCATGAACCCTTTTTTCCTATGCCCTTGAATATCATTATCTACTTCCTGATTGATTTGATTGATTGTCATATTATAAAATATGCAAGGCAGAGTTATAAAAAAAATGTATATTGTTTAATATTAAACATTTTATTTAACCACATGACATTAATTAAAAGCAACTACTTATATAAAAAAAAATGTTCTTATTACATTCTGATAATTAAAAATTAAATTTGATTACTTAGCTTTTCAGTTAAATCAAAAGATTTTATGTGCTATAACCATTACTGAAATTACTTTTTTTGTAATGGCCACATGAGGTGTCCATTACTTAAATGGATTAATTAAGCATTCCAATTTCCAATAATAGACACTGGTCCTAAAATCTTAAAAATAAATGAAATTTTGTAATTAGCCATTAGTATATAAAATTCAAAGTTTTCTATTACTATCAAAACAAAAACATACAATTTTTACAAGGACATATTTTTCTAGTATACTTTTGACGATATCCCTGAAACTATAATACCTAAAATTAAAACAAATATATTAATGAGTTTGCTGTTACAAGATCTTTTGAACAATACCCTAAACGATATGTAAAAAGAAATTTTTTTTCAAGTAACTTAATTAGTATCTCAGCTAATAACCAACATTTTTTTTTCGAAAATCATTATCAAATATCATTAGATGATTCTGTGTCAATACATACCTCGAGCGCCTATCAACTCTCGCTCTGATTGCCCAAAAAGTAAAGTTTGTGCGTAATGGAAAAATGTGTTTTTCTAAAAAACTATGTTACTAAGGAAAATCGGAAACCAGTGACCATGGAAATGAAGGAATTGTTGCTGTAAGATTGTAAAAAGAAGCAGAATGAGTGCAGTTGGAAAAAATATATATATTAGGAAGCAATGTAGAAACAGTGGTAAAGATTACTGTGTTGAAAAAACAAGTAAAGTTGTGAAAGGGAAGACATTTGTAATAAACTTCAACTGTCACTACCATCATCGTTGTGGTGATAAATTTACCACAGATCAACGTAAAACAATTTTAGACTCTTTCTGGAATCTTGGAGATTATTGAATACAGAATGCGTCCATTCCTGGTTTAGTACAATGGAAGAACATAAATAGATTGAGACGCCGTGATGGTACTGGTGCTCCAAAGTGTTATAAATTTGAATACTACTCTCTTAGAGAAAGTATGACACTATTAGAGTATGCAAAAAATACTTTCTTAGTGCTTTGCGACTTAGCTAGGGACATGTTTATAGATGTTTGAATAAAGATTGCATTACATCTGCCACTTTAGGCAAGCAGCTTTAGGAAACTTTTAGTTTCATCTCGAGGCAGGCATACTCCTGGAAACAAAATTGACATTACAGATATTATTGAACACATAAAATCATTTCCTGCATATCAAAGTCACTATTACAGGAAAGATAATCTAACAGAAAGTATCTTCACCCTGATCTTTTGATTCAGAAGATGTATGACATGTATGGATAGGAATCTACGGCAAAGAATAAGACCCCCATGAAAGAGAAATTATATTAGAAAGTCTTCAGCACAAAGCTTAATTAACACTTCAAGCTGCCAAGTGCAGATACATGTAAATTATGTGATGACATATCAATGAAGCTTTCAACGGAAAAGGATGAAAACACTAGAAAAAGTCTTCAAACCAAACAAGAGCTCCACTTGTGGAAAGCACAACATGCTAGAGAGAAAATGAAAACTGATAAGAGTAAAGCCTCAGATGAAACTTACTGCTGTACATTCAACTTGCAAAAGGCACTGCCTTTCCTAAGCTTTCAACATCCATAACTTATTATAAATGTAATCTATATGTTTATAACTTTTGGGTGCATTCCTTCAATAATAATGTGGGATACATGTACATCTGGAATGAAATAGAGGGAAGTAGAGATTGTCGAGACAGTTCTATAACATTGTTGTAAGATACCTAAGAGAGAAAGCCTCTAAAACTAAGAAAGTAATTCTATATTCTGATGCCTGTGGTGGCCAAAACAGGAACATCAAAATGTCTCTTACGCTGTCGAAACTAGTTAATAGTATAGACATAACAACAGAGTCAATTGACCAAAAATTCATGGTGTCCGGCCACTCTCTCCCGAATGACACAGACTTTGGTCTGATTGAAGCAGCAAATCACAAAAAATAACACATCTATGTTCCTGGGAACTGGATGGAAACTATTACGAATGCAAAGAAGAAATGTCCAAAATTTGATGTCACTGAAGTTAAGAATTCCAACTTTGTTTCTACTACAGCTTTGGAACAAACTATCACAAACAGAAAGATGGACACCAAGGGAGCTTGTTTCAGTTGCATGGATATTAAAATGACTGTGAGTTGTGAGAGGTTCTCCCTTCATGTTACAGTTCAAAGAAACCCTCAATGAGTATGAGGATCAACCTTTTCACAAAATAAATTTGGAAAAACGGACTCATGGGTGAAAGTTGCTTTCTTTGTCACATATCAGTCAAGATGCATTGTACGGAGGCTGGAGAAATATCAATTTGGCCAAAAAGAAAGATATGATTGATTTTCTCCCATACATACTGCCGATTCTTCATGTATACTTCAAGAATCTTCCAGTAGATGTCAATACCACATTACATAATGTTCGTCGTTCAGGAGATGGTGCCTGTCAATCATTCATGACGTAGAAGCGGACGAGTCCAATAGCTCCCGAACGGCAAACTGTTAACGCGGGAAAGTGTAGTTTGCCATATTTAAAGCTTTGTCGCCGTTTTTTCCCTTTTGCTAGCGGGGCTGTTTTTAAGTAGATTTCGTAAGAAGTACTACCTATTACATTCTCCCCTAAGTTGGAATTTTTGAAAAATTTTTGCACATCTACGCCGATTATGACTCCCAGAACCCAAAACAACCCCCAGTTCAAAACTTTATCATCTATCTATGTCACTTTTTTATGGACACGATAACGTCAATAATTCTGCACAAATTTCTTCCAAACGGATACATAAAATCAAGGGGCATAAAATCTCGGTCAAGTTCGTTAATGGGCAAAATCGAACCAAGGGGGGGGAGGGGTGCTTTTTGTGAAAACAGAAAAAACCCATAATTTCTTAATTAGGATACGTATCGAATCCGTTTGAAGTTGTTATTACTTGTAGGAAAAGGGCCGAAAATTTATGTATGACAGATTTTTGATATCATTAAAAATGGCCTGAAGGGGGAGGGGGTGTTGGAAGAGAAAAAATCTTAACTTCGTCAATTTTCAAGATATCAAATCCGCTTAAATTTATTATAAATCCTCTTAATATTATCTAAAACTTTCATACTGACAAGTTTTTTATAGGACCAACCCTTATATATATAAAAAAAAAAAATCCCTGCCGGTTTTGCCTGCAAGCAAGTTAGGTTTCGAAGTGGGCGGTTCCAACTGCCGCATCATGGCAAAAAGGTCATTTCTTCCGCAATTCTCAACAAACAGGAGCCCCAAAGTCTGCTTCTTCAAAATCTACCTGTGCCTGTAGGCCGAGCTGTCAGGTTTTTTTCTAATTATGTAGTTCTAACTTTCATGAATTCTTTTAGTTTGTAAGATTTTATTTCTGTTTTGTTGTAATAGTGTTTTTTTTTTTTTTTTTTTTTTTTTTGTAAATTAACTTTATAGTTAAAAAATAAATAATTAAAGATTCAGAATATTAATGAAAAAAATATACACGTTCTTTGCCTAACAAATCCCGTAGTATAATAAATTTTTACATCCCGATTTCCAACGGAAGAGTGGGGAAAAAATATACAAAGAGATTTGAGATATCAAGATTTAATCTTTTTTTCTTCGTGCTTCCTTTCTTTCTTTTTTTCTTTCTTTTTTTGTAGAATAACAATATATGCAAAATATGACATACATTGCAAGATAAATTAGAAGTATTATCTAGATTTCTGGTTTCAAATTATGAGCTTCATTAAGTTTCTATGGCTCGGGACTAATTTATTTTTCATTGTGGGTCTGGTTAAATATAATTGTTTCGGGTTCGGGTACACGACTTTACAAAAGGCAATTCAGAATATTTTTTTCAAATTCAAAACTGTATAGCATTTGAATATGAATGAGTATTTATTTATTTATTTATTTATTTTTAATAAATGATAAAACTGATTTTAGACATATAATTGCTGACTATTATTCCATAGTTACGTTAAAAAAAGAAGGGGGGGATAATTTTCTTTTAATTAGTATTTCGGGTTGGGTCAAGAAAATTTTTTGTGGGTTTCGACTTCAAATAGGATTTTTGGATTATCCAACCGCTTTTGTGCTTGCGATAAAGGAAACAAAAGTTTCTGGGCGTTTGCTTCTTTTTCAAAAAACTTTGTGACTTTATTCACAATCATCCTTTCTTTCGAACGAATTGTTTTTCCTTTCGGAGCCATTGCAGATTGTAACGTAAATAACAATTAGTTTGTTATATAAAAATAACAGTTTGTTGTGAAAACAACAGTTTAATAATAATAATAATTAAGTGAGAAACGCAATACGCTGCTTATTGATCAAAGAAAAAACAGGTCTCTGGCGAGACGAACGCATGGGAATATCGGGAGTGGTATTACTTGGCGATTTTTTTGTCCTAAAGCAACCCTTCCCCCCCACTCCATCCTGCCTTCCTCGAAATGGACTCGGTTCCGGAGAGGGAGGTCCAACCGCCATTTCCTGATCTACGGACTATACTAAGCTTCAAGCTACTTGCTCTAGAGTACAGGATGACAATGATAATATAGTATTGTGTACAGTGAATGATTTAAGACAGCTGGTAACATGTTTCTCTATTTTGTGTTTAATTTAGATTAAAAAATATGATAAGTAAATATAAATCAAAATCAAGAATTTTTGTAATCATATAAACAATTCTTTATGTACACTGTAATAGTCATATTTTTTCACATAGAAACTTCACAACCACAGTGAACCAAGTCCTCATTTTTTTTTTAAAGTATAAATTTATAACAGAAATATTAATTTGTCACTTGTAGGATACTATAAAAATGATACTCTAAATTGAATATTACCATATTTAATTACTATAAATCACTCGACCTGAATTAATTATTTATAGGAACTTTAAAGTATTATCATTCACAATAGAGATAATAGACTTGGTCTATTATGGCAGCGTACCCCTTGTATAATTCCTAAGCTGAAATTTACCAGAGACTCCAAATATGATGTAAAAAGTAGGTGTTAGTACTGAAATTTTTAAAGTTTAGTACAGTTTCTGTTTCATATGTGGATGACCCCTAAAGCAAAATGTAAGTATAGCATTAATTAGTAGACATTATTAGTAATCAATTTGTACCAGTCATATTTTTTAAAGATGATTTGCAGCATAGTTGGTAGGGAATGATCACTTTTTTTTTTCCAAGACTGTACATACAGCGGTTCACCTAGACTGTACATACAGCAGAAGTATTCAAGAACTTTAAAAATCTATAAAGAAAGTATTGTAGTTTTAATTGAATTCTTAAAAAATGTCAAACATCTTTTATATCATTTCTGTTTGATCCTAAACAAAACCCAACATAATTTATTTTTAAAATAATTGAAATGCAAACAGGCAGAAAAAGAATGACTACAAAAATATTCAGATATCAAAACATTTTTGGATAATTTAACAGTATATATATAATTTTACTTTTATATTGTGGTGATATTTAAAATACCATTTGGTTTGCACAATTGTTTGCTTACTTCACAAACATATTCTATTTACAACCAAAAAATGTCTCGTAAGTATAAGGAGACAATGAAGTTACAAAATAAATTAGTTTGCATCATTAAAATGATAAATCAGTTTGAAATGATGTAAAATTAATAAAATTGTCACATTCAATGATTTATAGGGTGATAAAGTGCCTTAAACAAGAAAATCTAATAAAATCATGATAAAAAGAAGGCATCTGGTAAGCTAACTCAGCATGATCAGAAATTTATTGTTCAAAAATCCATGCTTGAATGGCAGGGCTTGAAATAAGATTTGAATTTTATGAGGATTATTAACCTTAAGTCCAAATGTTAGGGGAGATTTTTTAAATTTTGATAGAAGGAGATTTTCATATTTCCGATTCTTAATTATCCCAAAATTTGTTTTCCATTATTACAGTCATATTAATATTTATAGTAATCCCTACAATGCTATTAAAATGATTTGCTTTATTAAATCACATAAAATATAATGTTTAGTAATGCTTTATAGGTCTTGTGTAATTGAAGGAATCAACAGTGACTTGACATTCACAATGTATAAGATGAATTAATTTCACCCATTTTCTCAATATTTTAAACAATAGTCTACAAAATGGTATAAGAGAATTATATTATATCTTTTTTCATCAATTTTATTTTGATGATTCTTTAAAAAATTTAAGCCGAAATACTTCTCTAATAGTTTTACATCTGAAAGATGCTCCTCGGAAGTACAAATAACTAATTTTGATTAAAATTATAAAAAAATAAAAGCTAAAATATTCTCAATTAATCGTGTCACAATAATGTGTACTGTGATTGAAATCAGCCAGAAGTGCACAGAAATCCAGGTTTGCAAGTCCCGTGAAAAGAAAAACTGGGCCTCACCCATTAAAATTGGTGTCAATGGTTCACTATTGCACCTCATCGTGAACCCTATTAGGGATTCTTCCAGATTACCATCAAATCAGCATGCTCAAGAAAGGAATTTAAGGGAGGGGAGGGGGGAGAGAATCCCATGCAGTATTTTCAGGATATTTCAGGTGCAATTCCTGAACACTATGTCAAATCCTGAATGCTGTAAAAATTTCTACAGAATTCAATGAAAAGTTTAACTTGTCAACTTCACATGAAACTGCATGAGTGCTGAAATCAACTAACTTACATCGGCATTCAACCAGAAGAAAATATTTTCTGAATGTGAAGAACAGAAAGCTCAAACCTTTCTTCATGAATAAATAAGCCCATATCTTAATAGAATCACATTCTGTTTGCAGGTGAGAGCAAATTTAACATTTCTGGTTTGGATGAGTGTATAATGATGTGGAGAGAGACAAAAAAAAAAGAGAGAGAGACAAACATAATTCTAAGAACTTAGCCGGGAGAGTTAAGCATAGTGATGAAGACGTTCTTGTATGGAGATGCATGTCAACAACAGGATTAGACAATTTAATGTT